>JAVKPL010004600.1:0-22087 GCA_032173675.1 Gastrolobium villosum
CATTGTAATTTTTTAATCTTATAATCCTAAACGACGTCATTTTAGACTGACTGGAGATCACTTATCTCCGATGACCGGAGAATTACTTTTCTTTCCCATAGTTTTATGTACATAAAAAGATAAAATTATCTCCTTCGGTATAAAAAATACTTAGATTCCATAAACTAATTCACTCACAGCTCGCAACTCGCAAGGAGTAAAATAAGGCTAAAGTCAGGTCGAAATCAAATAATCAAGCAACCAACACTTCACATTTGCATAAGAAAATTAATTCCGAAACTCAACAATCAATGGATACGGTCATCTGCAGTCATCGGATTGCTCCAAAAGAAAAAGTTCAACATGAAGTTGTCATACATACATAAAAATAAAAAAATAAGGGTAGGATATTGTAATAATAAATTAGTGTTACTATTAATGTTACTATCAATGTTACTACCAATCAATTTTACCATTAAATCGATTATCTTGATCCAACGGTTATATTTATTTTCATTTTTGTATGATTATGATTCCCCATATTTATTGTAAAAACATTAAATATGGGAAATCATAACTATACAAAGGTGAAAATAAATATAAAGTATTAAATATGGGGAATCATAAACATACAGAGATGGAAATAATATAACTGTTGGATCAACATAATCGATCTAACGGTGAAATTGATTAGTAGTAATATTGATATTTTTGTAACGACGTCGTTTTGTCGTGGAAATCAAGATATTTTTGTAATTATAATTTATTACAGGGTTATATTAGTCTTTATCATTATAATTTTTAAATTTTATAATCTTAAAACTAGGGGTGCTAAACAAACCAGGGGTCTTTGGCTCGGCTTGTGAAGGCTAAGCTTACATGTCTAAAATTGTTTGTTGAAACCAGGCTTGAAATTGTATAAAAGCTCATTTAATAAAAAGGCCTCGGGCTCCAATTGAAAAGTTTGGCCTTAGAGCCTCTCAAGCTGGTCTAGTATATTAATTTATATTTATAATTATATTTTATATTTTTTATACTGCTTGTACTCTTCTCAATCCATTTCGCCCAATTTTATTGGTTAAATAGACTTTTTGAATAATTTTGTTCTATATTATGTTATTTGGATATACATTAAATTTATGAATATTTATGGAATTACTAGTGATGTTGATTGTATATCCTATTTGGGTAAAGTTTTGTTGTCTTATTTGTTTTAAACAGGCTAACAGGTCAAACCAGACTTTTATTTTTTGTAAATAAGACAGGTCACAGACCGATAATTATATTCATAACAGGTAACAGGCTTGGTCAGGCTGAAACATTTAAACACAGGCTTAGCCTCTTAAGACCAAAGCTCGGCTCGGCTCGGCCCGTTAACACCATTAACAAAACGATGTCGTTTTCGGTTCACTGGAGATAAAGTTATCTCCGGTGACTGGGGGAATACTTTGCCTATAATAATAATAATAATAACAAACAGGTGAATCAGTTATTGCTCTCTTTTTTTAAATATATTTTAAAATATATTTATATTTGAACTTTATGAGTAGGTTTAGAATTTAAATTAAACATTTTAGTTTTAAATTGTGTGTTTAAGGAATTATATCTCATTCTTATTCCCAAGTAGGGGTGTTCATCAACCGTTCAAAATGGATTTAAACCGCGGTGACCGAACCGAATAAATCGAAAATCGAAAAAAAAATCGCAAATTTTAATTGGATTGGATTGTATCGTAGTTCGGTTTGGTTGATGAAAACCAAAACCGTAGAACTAAGAAACTCCTTTGGTGCCAAAAGAATATTACATATAAACTTTTATTAAATAATTCTGATGTGACTGGCCTACAAAGGGATCAAAATGGTTATAAGGTAAAGGACACCTTATTATGGCTTGAGCTCCCTCGTAGAGAACCTTTCACATATAGAACTCAACAAAATTTGGGCGCTCACAGAATTGAGCAATAGTTATTTCAGTTTAAGATTATATGTTCTTTGTTATGGTTATATGCACAAATCCGCAGATGTTAGAACATAAAGGTTCAACGATTTTGATGATAACAAACAAGCATGGAAAGAAAGTCTCATCGTGCAACTATCAAAAAGGAGTCCAAACAAGATCAAGACACAAGCTTCAAGAGAAGTCTCTAAGTCTAAACTCAAAATAATATATAGGACTTAGGATTATTTGTAAGATGATTCCTTACATGAACGAAGCTCATAGTATTTTTAAAGTACATGCATTAAATCATCAATCAACATTGAAATACATTTCTAAACATGAAAATATACTTTCAATACTCATAAACTGTTTAAACATGTTTTTGAAACTGTCTTTAAATCAAGAGAAAACCATGTAAGGGCAAAATCCAACCTGCTGACAGGTTGGTAATCGATTACCCAACTGCAGTAATCGTTACCCTTCATGGTAATCGATTACCCAACTGCAGTAATCGATTACCCTTCATGGTAATCGATTACCCAACCTATGGTAATCGATTACCCACTGTACAGAGACAAAAATAACGGCTATAAAACGGCTAGTTTGCGAAAATGGATAAGAAATAAACCTTGGGGGCCCTCTATAAATAGAGGCTACTGTTCCCATTGATGGGACACACCTTTGATCATTATTGCTCATTAATTCTCATCCTATTTGCATTATTCTTGTCTTCATATCATAAAATCTCTTTGAGCTTTATTCTTGTAAGAGTGTCATATACCATTATTCTTCAACTTGTATTATCTGTACTTTGAGAGTACTTAGCCATTGTTAAACACCTTCATTTGATTTATTGAGTAGTTAGGGGAGTGAACCCTATACACTTGAAAGGTCACCAAATTCCTAAGAAAATTTGGAGTGAAAAGTTGTAAGGCATCAAGAGCCCGAATTCTTGAAAAGGTGTAGTGGTTTGTCAAGCACCCTTAAGCTTGATAGTGAGTGAAAAGAGTTGATCGAGCTGCTTCAGTCTGGACGTAGGTCACAGTGGTGGTGACCGAACCAGGATACATCTAGTTTGCAATTTCTCTAACTCTGATCTCTTTATTTACATATTGAAATTGCCTTTTTAGATTGTCTTTGCATACTAGCTTATTTACTTTGCTGTTCCTTTTCCTTGCTCCTACGCTTAGATTATTTTCTATTAAATCGCTTTATTGAAGAAATAGTCTTTAAAACATCAAAGGAGGTACTTTGCGAAAAGATTTTGTTAAACTCAATTCACCCCCCCTCTTGAGTATTGAAGCTACCTGTCCAACAAGTGGTATCAGAGCTTGAACTCTTGTGTAAAGAGCTTAACCGCTTCAAGAGAAGGGATGGCTTCTTTAAACCATGATATGCCCCTTGAGGGATCTTCTAGTACTAGACCTCCATTTTTCAATGGCGTCGACTATTCTTATTGGAAGAGTCGAATGAAAATATTTCTTCAATCTAATGATTTAAGAGTATGGAGTATAGTTGAAAAAGGGTATACACTACCTACTAAGAAAAATGAGAAAAATGAAGATGTTCCTAAAGATATAGATGATTATAATGATGATGAAATTAAGAAAGGAAATTGGAATGCTAGAGCACAAAATTTGATCACAAATGCCTTAGGTCGTGATGAATACTTTCGTGTCTCAAACTGTAAGAATGCTAAGGAAATGTGGGATATTCTTCAAATAACCCATGAAGGAACTAGTGATGTTAAATTCACAAAATTAAACGCACTCACTAGAGAATTTGAAATGTTTGAGATTCATGAAAATGAAAGCATTCAAAGTATGCAAAGAAGGTTCACACACCTTATCACTCATTTAAATGCTTTAGATAAATCTTTTACTAACCTTGAGTTGATTTCAAAGGTAATGAGAAGTGTGCACAACAGAGAATGGCAACCCAAGTTGACGGCCATTACGGAATCAAAAGATCTAAAAACCATGGATCTTGCAACCTTGTTCGGCAAGCTTCAAGAGTATGAAATGGAGCTAACCAGAATAAGCTTAAAGGAACAAGCAGTCAAAAAAAGTAAGGGAATTGCCTTGAAAGCCTCAACACCAAGCAAAGAAAAGGATGAGGAAAAAGAAGATGGCGATTCCGAAAATGGTCTTGATGAAGATGAAATGAGTCTCTTCGTAAAAAAGTATGGAAAATTCTTTAAGAAGAATTTCACAAAGAAATCATCATTTCCTCCTAGAAGAAGATCTAAAGATGAAGGATCCTCCCAACTCACCGTCACTTGCTTTGAATGTGGAAAAGTCGGTCACTACAAATCGGATTGTCCAAATGCTCAAAAGAAAGACAAAAACGAAAAGAAGCAAGGCAAAGATAGAAGGAGCTTCAAGAAAGCTTATCTTGCTTGGGATGACGAATCTAGTTCCTCCGATGATGACTCCAAGGAAGAAGCAAACCTATGCTTCATGCAAGATGGAAGGCCATCGGAGAAATCAAGGAAAGAAACCCAACATATATGTCTAATGGCAAATGAGGACAAAAATGAATCCGAAACCGAGGTAAACTCTTCTTGCTCTACTATTTCTCCTTCATATGATGAGTTGTCTGACATGTTTGAAGAAATGCATAATGAAACACTAAAACATGTTAAAAATCTTAGAGCATCAAGAAAAACTATTAGTTGTTTGGAAAAACAAGTTGCATCCTTAGAAAATGAAATTAAAGAATTGAAGGATGAAAATGAAACTCTCAAATTACTTGATGCTAGCATTGGTTGCATCAAATGCCTATCTTCGAATGATCATGCATCTTCATCATCATGTACATCATGTAAAGATCTAAGAAATGAAATTGACGATTTAAATGGAATTCTAAGCAAATTCACATGTGGAAGAGATAACTTAAATGTGTTGCTTGGTAAACAAAGATGCATGTTTAACAAATCCGGTTTAGGCTTTGACACTAGCACACAAGAAAAATCTTATAAAAACTTTTTCATTTCTCCATCCTACATGACAAGTAGCCCATTCATTAAATGCTTTCATTGTGGTGGAAAAGGACATAGTGCCTCCACATGTAAAGTTAGAAGGAATGGTATTATAAGGCAAAAGAAAGTATGGGTTCCTAAGGGAACTAAGCCCAAGACTAACACACAAGGACCCAACATGATGTGGGTACCAAAGATTAAATCTTGACTTTGTGATGTAGGTGTGTTTGAAAGCTAAGAGCTCCAAGTGGTACTTGGATAGTGGGTGTTCAAGTCACATGACGGGAGATGTAACTAAATTTCAATCATTCACAAAGAAAGAGCATGGACATGTGTCATATGGTGATAACAACAAAGGAAAGATACTCGGCATTGGAAAAGTTGGTAATTCCTTCTCTATCTCTATAGAAAATGTTTTACTCGTCGAGGGCCTTAGACACAACTTGCTTAGCATTAGTCAATTATGTGATAAAAATTATAGAGTTATTTTTGACTCAACCTCTTGTAAAATCGAAAGTATAATTGATGGGCAAGTTAAGTTTATTGGTCATAGAGTGGATAATATTTATATGATAGACTTAGATGGTATGCCTTCAAATGACGATAAATGTTTGATTAGTAAGGAAGATGACTCTTGGTTATGGCATAGAAGAATAGCACACATTGGCATGGGTCAATTAAGTAAATTGATATCCTTAGACTTAGTAATTGGCTTACCAAAGCTCAAATTTGAAAAAGATAAAGTTTGTGACGCTTGTCAAATGGGAAAACAAGTAAAGGCTTCTTTTAAATCAAAAAATATTGTTTCTACCACAAAGCCTTTACAACTTTTACATATGGATCTTTTTGGACCAACTAGAACTATGAGCTTTGGTGGCAATTACTATGCTTTGGTCATTGTGGACGATTATTCTCGCTATACTTGGACTTTATTTCTTACATATAAAAGCGATGCTTTTAAATCATTCAAGAGACTAGCCAAACTCATTCAAAATGAACAATCTTCAAATATTGTTTCAATTAGAACCGATCACGGTGGAGAATTTGAAAATCAAGATTTCGAACTCTTTTGTGAAGAAAATGGCATTGAACATAATTTTTCCGCTCCTAGGACTCCACAACAAAATGGAGTTGTAGAAAGGAAAAATCGTGTATTAGAAGAACTTGCTAGAACCATGTTAAATGAAAACAATCTTCCAAAATATTTTTGGGCGGAAGCCGTTGGCACCGCATGTTATGTTATGAACCGTGCTTTAATTAGACCTATTTTGAAGAAAACTCCCTATGAACTTTACAGAGGAAGAAAACCCAATATTTCATATTTTCATGTCTTTGGTTGCAAATGTTTTGTTTTAAATAATGGAAAAGAAAACCTTGGCAAATTTGACTCTAAAGCTGATGAAGGCATATTTCTAGGATATTCACTCACAAGTAGAGCTTATAGAATCTATAACAAAAGAACAATGGTCATTGAAGAATCTATTCATGTTGTATTTAATGAAACTAACAATGCCTTGCCTAGAAAGGAAGTTTGTGATGATGATATCATAGGAAGCATGGAAAACATAAACTTGAATGACAAAGAGGAAAATCAAAGGCAAAAAGAAAAGGAAGCAAACGATGAAGAAACACCTAGTCAACAAACCAATGATGGAAACAACCTACCACAAGATTGGAGAGTAGCAAGAGGACACCCCATTGATGTGGTAATTGGTGATATATCAAAAGGGGTAACTACTAGAAACTCAATAAGAAATATTTGTAATCATTTAGCTTTTGTTTCTCAAATTGAACCTAAGACCATAAATGAAGCAATTATTGATGAACATTGGTTCTTGGCAATGCAAGAAGAACTAAATCAATTTGAAAGGAATCAAGTTTGGGAACTTGTGCCAAAACCAAATGATCATCCAATAATTGGAACCAAATGGGTCTTTAGGAACAAGCTTGATGAAAATGGCATAATAACTAGAAACAAAGCTAGACTTGTTGCTAAAGGATATAATCAAGAAGAAGGAATTGATTATGATGAAACTTATGCTCCCGTTGCTAGATTAGAAGCTATTAGATTGTTACTTGCATTTGCATGTATAATGGATTTTAAACTTTTTCAAATGGATGTTAAAAGTGCCTTTTTGAATGGATATATTCAAGAAGAAGTATATGTTGATCAACCTCCCGGTTTTGAAGATCATGACTTACCTAACCACGTTTTTAAACTTAAAAAAGCTCTATATGGCTTGAAGCAAGCTCCAAGAGCTTGGTATGAAAGATTGAGCAAATTTCTTTTAGAAAAGGATTTTTCAAGAGGAAAAGTGGATACAACTCTCTTTATAAAGAAGAAAAATAATCATCTATTATTTGCACAAATCTATGTTGATGATATTATATTTGGTGCCACTAATGTTCACCTTTGTGAAGAGTTTGCCAACCTTATGCAAAGTGAATTTGAGATGTCCATGATGGGAGAGCTCAACTTCTTCCTTGGTCTCCAAATAAAGCAACAAAAGGATGGAATATTCATCAACCAAGCTAAATATTGCAAAGAGTTGCTCAAAAAATTTGGAATGGACAACTCCAAAACTATTGATACTCCCATGAGTACATCTTGTTCCTTAGACAAGGATGAAGGAGGTAAATCCGTAGAGATCACTAAATATCGAGGTATGATCGGCTCACTCCTTTACTTAACCGCAAGTAGGCCCGACATCATGTTTTGTGTATGCATGTGTGCTAGATTCCAAGCTAATCCTAAGGAATCACACTTAAGTGCCGTAAAAAGAATTATGAGATATCTTGTGGGCACTTCACAAATGGGATTATGGTACCCTAAGGGTGCATCATGTGAGCTAATAGGCTATTCCGATTCCGACTTTGCGGGATGCAAATTGGATAGGAAGAGCACTAGTGGCACTTGCCACTTTCTTGGTTGCTCTTTAGTATCTTGGCATAGCAAGAAACAAAATAGTGTGGCTTTGTCCACGGCCGAAGCCGAATACGTGGCGGCCGGTAGTTGTTGTGCTCAAATCATTTGGATGAAACAACAACTCAAGGACTTTGGGGTTGAACTTGATCACATCCCTATAAGGTGTGATAACACTAGTGCCATAAACCTCACAAAGAATCCCATCATGCACTCTAGAACTAAACATATTGATATTAGACATCATTTCATAAGAGATCATGTGCAAAGTGGAGATTGCATATTGGAATTTGTGGAATCCTCAAAGCAATTGGCAGACATCTTCACCAAACCACTCCCAAGGGAAGTATTCTATAACTTAAGAAGAGAAATTGGTCTCATTGATCCATCATACATATGACTACTTGCTAAATGTCTTTGCTAAATTGGTCTCATCTTTATTGTTTAATGCTCCATCATACATATCCACACACACACACACCCCCTCCTCTGTTTCGAGCCCTGTTTCTGCCCAGTACCCTTGGGTAATCGATTACCAGCCCTTTGGTAATCGATTACCAAGAAGGGTAATCGATTACCTTAAAATGGTAATCGATTACCAACAAGGGTAATCGATTACCTTAAATTGGTAATCGATTACCAGTGCGCATTCTGGGTTTATTTTTCGAAACAGAACCCTTTTTTTTTCCCCAAATCCCAAACCCTTTCCCCGCGACCCCCCCCTCCCTTCTCCCTCCCACCGCGACCCCCCCCCCCCCTTCCCCTCCCTCCACCACCGCGACCCCCCCCTTCCCCTCCCTCCACCACCGCGAAACCCCCCCCTCTCACAGGTTCTTTCTCCTTCTTTTTTTTTTCTTCTGCACTTTATTTTTCTGCATTTTTTTTTTTTTTTTTTTTGTATGTTCTCATGCATCCTTCTCTTTTTTCTGCTCTTTTTGTTTTTTCTGTTTTTACATTTTTTTCTGTTTAGGTCATGTTTTTTTTCATTTTTTCATTTTTTGTGTGTATTAGGACTGCATAGGGCAAATGTGTGTGAAGAAAATAGCATATGTTTCTTTCCATTAAGGTTCTGTCATTCTTTTTCTTTTTTGAAAATCTTCACATTTTTCATCTTTTTTTTTTTTCCACCAAGTATATTCTAAAATTTTATTCATTTTCTTTTTTTTTCCATGTTTTTTTTTTTTTTTTTTCTGTGTATTCTCATTTTGATAACACTCTTCTATTTTTTTTTTTTTTTTTTTTTTTTTTTTTTTTTTAACAATGTGCATTTTGTTCTTCTTTATGTTCCTGCCATTCATACATAGGGTTCTGTACTCCATTCATAAATCTTGCTCACATGCATGTTCTTTATCTAATCCTGCTTTTACCATCATGCTTTCTTTTTTTTTATTTTTTTTATGCTGCATATTGCCCTTTTTCTTTGCTAACCAATTAGATTTCGCACCAATTTTGTTTTACGGGAACTATATTTAAGTATACGCTATTTACTTAATCCCTAACTTGGCACAATTTTCCTTTGTAGGATTTTTTTTATCACTTCATGGAATCCTCATCTCACCAAGTTCGCAAGAGGCCACGCGGCTCATGTCTTTTTGGAAAATATTTCTCTACCGCTGCCAAGTATGCCACCTTCAAGGAACATTATGCCTCTCGTCCGGTGATCGCCTCAAAATGCTTGGACATTAAATTTCTGAGTGACGAAGGTTTTGAAATCTGTGATCTATTAGCTCATGCTGGAGTCCTACAATTAACTCTGCTCAAAGACCAGTACTCCGACGACATTATACGAGCTTTCTACTGCACCGTCAGCTTTGTAAATGACACTCTCAAAGCTGATATCAAGGGCAAGACCTTCTCCGTGCCTCCCAGCGAATGGCCCTGCATCCTTGGCTCTGCATACACCGGACACAAATACGGTGTGTATTCATTTCCCCAGTATGACCGGTATGCCTTCACGCAGTCCATTGTGGAACCCGGCATCATCGTCACACAGTCCAAGTTCAGTGTGTCCATGTTAACTATGGAAAACCGGATTCTACATTATGTGATCACTCACATGCTATCCCCGAGATCCTCTAACTACTCTCGGGTGCTTGATGCTGACATCTTTCTCATGTGGGTGATTCGCTCCAAAATAAGTTTCAACTGGCCTTACTTTATCTGCACACAAATGATTAAAGCCGGAAACTCCTCGGGTGCACTTCCCTACGCTACTGTCATTGTTGAGATTCTGCGTCATCAGCAAATCTTCATGGACGGTGAGACTCTATGTGATGCTGTCCACAAGCTTGGAATGCATCTGCTGGCCCAAATGCAAATTAAGCAGATCAATGGCATCTGGTGCAAGACGACTGCTCCTCCTGACATTGGAGCTGGTCCTGCTGATATCCATGACGACCCTCCTCATCCGGCCACTGATCCTCCTGCTGATGCTTCTTCCTCTGCGGACCACAGTTTGGGATCCATTCTCACATCTATTCATCGGCTTCAGACCACTATGGAATCTGGCTTCGCCTCGTTGAACTTTAGGCATGCAAATACGGAGCTTCGTCTGAAACGCATAGAGGACCATCTCAGCATTCCTCCTCTTCCTTCTCTACCACCACCGCCTCCACATGACTCTGATGACTTTTAGTCTTTATCAGTTTCTTAGTTTTTATCTTGGACTTATCTTATGCATCTATTTCGTCATGCTTACTTTGAACATTTAGCTTCTCTAGCTCGCTAACTCTCTGAACTATTTGCCTAAACTTTACTTTATTAGGCACACTACTTATGTTTCATTATCTCTTTTGCTTTACCTATCTACATGTTTTCTCATTATCTACTCATGCTTTTTGATGTTGCCAAAGGGGGAGAAATATGTGACAATTAAAAACAAGGTATAAGCATATATTAAGTTAAAGAGGGGGAGAATAAAATTCAAACATAAATGACACCTTATATATCAATTATATATTCAGGGGGAGTGTCAATTTTATAACATGCAATACTAACCTTCTTTTTTAATTTTGAGTTTGTCATCATCAAAAAGGGGGAGATTGTGGAACCAATGCACTCAACGAAAAGAACATAAAGGTTCAACGATTTTGATGATAACAAACAAGCATGGAAAGAAAGTCTCATCGAGCAACTATCAAAAAGGAGTCCAAACAAGATCAAGACACAAGCTTCAAGAGAAGTCTCTAAGTCTAAACTCAAAATAATATATAGGACTTAGGATTATTTGTAAGATGATTCCTTACAAGAACAAAGCTCATAGTATTTTTAAAAGTACATGCATTAAATCATCAATCAACATTGAAATACATTTCTAAACATGAAAATATACTTTCAATACTCATAAACTGTTTAAACATGTGTTTGAAACTGTCTTTGAATCAAGAGAAAACCATGTAAGGGCAAAATCCAACCTGCTGACAGGTTGGTAATCGATTACCCAACTGCAGTAATCGATTACCCTTCATGGTAATCGATTACCCAACTGCAGTAATCGATTACCCTTCATGGTAATCGATTACCCAACCTATGGTAATCGATTACCCACTGTACAGAGACAAAAATAACGGCTATAAAACGGCTAGTTTGCGAAAATGGATAAGAATTAAACCTTGGGGGCCCTCTATAAATAGAGGCTACTGTTCCCATTGATGGGACACACCTCTTGATCATTATTGCTCATTAATTCTCATCCTATTTGCTTTATTCTTGTCTTCATATCATAAAATCTCTTTGAGCTTTATTCTTGTAAGAGTATCATATACCATTATTCTTCAACTTGTATTATCTGTACTTTGAGAGTACTTAGCCATTGTTAAACACCTTCATTTGATTTATTGAGTAGTTAGGGGAGTGAACCCTATACACTTGAAAGGTCACCAAATTCCTAAGAAAATTTGGAGTGAAAAGTTGTAAGGCATCAAGAGCCCGAATTCTTGAAAAGGTGTAGTGGTTTGTCAAGCACCCTTAAGCTTGATAGTGAGTGAAAAGAGTTGATCGAGCTGCTTCAGTCTGGACGTAGGTCACAGTGGTGGTGACCGAACCAGGATACATCTAGTTTGCAATTTCTCTAACTCTGATCTCTTTATTTACATATTGAAATTGCCTTTTTAGATTGTCTTTGCATACTAGCTTATTTACTTTGCTGTTCCTTTTCCTTGCTCCTACGCTTAGATTATTTTCTATTAAATCGCTTTATTGAAGAAATAGTCTTTAAAACATCAAAGGAGGTACTTTGCGAAAAGATTTTGTTAAACTCAATTCAGCAGGACCCCCCTAGATGTAACAGTTGCATGAAGTATTGAAGCTACCTGTCAAATTGATGACTGTTGTTTTTGTTTTTTATTTTTGTTTTTGACTTTCAAAAAGAAAAATATATAGAAAACAACAGTTTCCATCACTATTTTACAAAACAGTTTTAAGAAAAAAAAATCAGAACACAATCAAACAAACCCTAGATTTTCTTCTTGCATTTGTCTTGATTTAAACTAGTAATTATGTTTAGCATAAATTTCAAATTTTATGAACTAACTCCTTTGTACTCTCTCCTAGTATTGCTTCTTCTTTGTCCAATCCACGAGGTGGACAGCTAAGTGGGTATTATATCTTCAACCTAGAAGATTAGAATCAATAAGTATTTATATTTTTTTCTTACAAGTTTGGAAGGGGCAGGGAAGAAAAAGAACCCAGAATCAAACTACTGCTCAATCTTAATTAGCTTAAAACTTTGACTATCCAGCACTTCTTAGAAGCTAGAGTATAATTAATCAATTGAAACACAAACAGTAAATTATAGACAAGCACAAACGGTTATGAAACCAATTATATCACTAGCAATGTCGATGGTGCTCTAAGATTACCTTTGTTTCTTGCATGATGCAGGAGCAATAGAAAAAATAACAATTAATAGTTGTGTTCTGTCCTTGGGCTGATTCATGCTGTTTTTAAGTGTTCTAGTGGCTTATTTTTAAGACATATTCTCTCGAAACCTTATTATATAACAATGTTAAACTAATGAATAAGATTAAATTTATGTGATTTCGATGTTGTTTCCGATTTTGCTTAAAACTGAAGTTGTTTATGTTCTAAATTCTTTAGACTTTATTTATCTTTTATTCTCATATTAGCATTGTTTCGTAATTTTCTTGCTATTGTTATTTTCAAATCCTTACTGTTATTTAATTAATACTTTTTATATTTAATAGTTGGAATATATTGTCATATATATATATATAGTTAGATGAGGTAACATTATGTATAAAATAAAAATAAAAATAAAAATAGTTAAGGTAACATTCGTTTGCATGAAAAAATAAAATATGCAAATTAACATTTATAATATTTTATAATTTTTTTGAAAAAAATAATTTAATAAATTTTCTTTCGTAGATATAGTCCTAAAGTTTCTCTTAATCAATTTAATATATGGGAAAAGTATCTAATGTTACATTAGATAATTTTATCTAATGTTACATTAGATAATTTTATCTAATGTTAATCGAAACGACGTCATTTTGGGTTGAAAAATTAAAAAATTAGAATGATAAAAATTATTATAACTCTGAAATAAATTAAAATTACAAAAATACCAAGATTTCTACCTCAAAACGACGTCGTTTTAACGAACATTAGATGAGTAACTTTAGAAGAAACAAACCCTTGATATAATATTATTAAGAAATGAGTAGATAAAACGAAAACTAAAACAAAACAAAAAAATATATCATTTGAATAAAACGGCACATTTTACATTATTTTAAACTTAATATTTTCTAAAAAGCATGTTGGCAATAAATAAATAATTATATTAGTTATTTTCTAAAAAAAGTAAAATAAAATAAATAAAAAATAAAAATCAGAGCTGTAAATCTACCAGTGCCTGCCATTTCCATTTTGATCTGTTGCCTGCATGGTCTTCTTCAACCTTAGCATCTCAAACCATTACACCCGGCGCACGTTAGCCCGCACCAACGACACATGCCACACACTGACACTGCCAAATCCCTAATGCGAACCCCCAACTCAATTTCACCCTCAGTTTCACAATTCCACTCATTTTATTCTTCCACCATGCTTGCTGATTGAAGAAGCAAGCTCTTGCACTTTCCATTTCAATCTTACTATCAGAGAAGAAAGAAAAATGATGGGCTCTGAGAACCAGAGCTCTGAGGAGGAGCATCCTTTCTCCGCATCCAAAGAAGAAATGGAAAACCTCGTCCTCCACGACGATGACGATCCGTTGAGCAGTAAATCGTTCTCCAATTACCGTAGCGCCATGTCCACGCTCTCCGAATCCCACCACCCACTCTCGCCGCCGATCGTCTCCATTCCCGCGGATTCCGATCCCCTCCTATCTCCGCCTCAGCATTACCGCGAATTCTCAAACCCTAACTCCCCCGTCAATTTCTCTTACATCGACCCTCCCTCCTACGCCGACACCGTTTTCAGCCCCTTGGACGGCGAAACCGCTACCAACGGCGTCGACAGCCCCACCTGCAGTTCGGAGGATCTCTCTCTCTCAAGATCTTCGTCTTCGAGTTCGGAGTATATAAAGATAACCGTTTCGCACCCGGTTAAGGAGCAAGATAACTCGAATTCGATGGTTCCCGGTAGTAGCAGTTACGTGACCTATTTAATCACGACGAGAACGAACATCCCGGAGTTCGGTGGTTCTGAATTCGGCGTTCGGAGAAGGTTTAGGGATGTGGTGACGCTTTCTGATCGGTTGGCGGAGTCATATCGAGGGTTCTTCATACCGCCGAGGCCGGATAAGAGCATAGTGGAGAGCCAGGTTATGCAGAAGCAGGAGTTTGTGGAGCAGAGGAGGGTGGCATTGGAGAAGTATTTAAGGAGATTGGCGGTTCATCCGGTGATCAAGAAGAGTGACGAGTTGAGAGTGTTTTTGCAGGTTCAGGGGAAGCTTCCCCTGCTGGCAACAACCGACATGACGGCCAGAGTGTTGGATGGTGCGGCCAAGCTTCCGAAGCAGTTGATGGGGGAGAGTGTGATTGCCCCACATGATGTTGTGCAGCCCGCTAAAGGGGGAATGGATTTGATGAGGTTGTTTAAGGAGCTGAAGCAGTCTGTGGCAAATGACTGGGGAGGTTCCAAGCCTTCGGTTGTGGAGGAAGACAAGGAGTTCCTGGAAAAGAAGGAAATGATTCAAGTGCTTGAACAGCAAATCAATAACGCATCTCAACAGGTGTTTTTTTTTTTTCTTTTGGTTTTATGTTTTCACTGTTACTGATAACTCATCACTTACATTCTTTTACTGATTTTATGACTGTATGGTTATTGGTTAGTACAAATTTTCCCATTATGTTCCAATTATGTGCAGGCCGAATCACTGGTTAAAGCTCAGCAAGATATGGGAGAGACAATGGGTGAATTAGGGTTGGCATTTATTAAATTGACAAAATTTGAGAATGAGGAGGCTGTCTTGAACTCTCAGAGGGTACGAGCTGCTGACATGAAAGGTGTAGCAACAGCTGCTGTCAAAGCTAGCAGATTATTTCGAGAATTAAATGCTCAGACTGTGAAGCATTTGGTATATAACAGGATTTTTGTAATGTTAATTTTTGAACTATACATTTCCCATTGAGTTGTCTGTTTTAAGCAAATTCCTTCCAATATATACATACCATAGGTTGGAATATTCTTACTAAGGTCTCGCTATTCCTTAATAAAGGGCAACCCGCTAAAAATGTTGATGATTTTTCAATTTATGTACTGCAGGATACACTTCATGAATATCTTGGATTAATGTTGTCTGTTCATGGTGCATTCTCGGATCGCTCAAGTGCACTATTGACAGTGCAGACTCTTCTATCGGAACTGTCTTCTTTGCAGTCAAGAGCTGAAAAACTTGAAGCGGCATCATCTAAAATTTTTGGGGGTGACAAAACAAGGATTCGTAAGTTAGAGGAGCTACAAGAAACCATAAGAGTCACTGAAGATGCCAAAAATGTTGCAATTAGAGAATATGAGCGGATCAAGGTATGGTTTAAGGGTTTTAGAATTTTTTTGGGTTTCTTTGTCTAGATAGGTTGTCTTCAAATAGCATTATGCTTTGAGGTTATAGTTTGTGATCCAAAATAGCATATGCTTCAAGTTTCTAAGATTCTGTTGATAATGTTTCTCTTTATTGAGATCCATTAAATTGTGTTTTGTTCAATTTCTTAATCTATATTCATCAAAGTTGAGATTTTAACATTAGTGTATATCATTTTGTTTTTCTCTAACCATCATAAAGCTTTCTGTGATTGATCATCCGCCTTCGTTTACAGATATTTCTTAAATTGTTAGAGAATAGATGCTCAGATCTTTGTATTTGTAGACCTAAGTGTGTTTGTAAATATGTACATAGAGCTCCTTGTATATCCATCCACATTGGAAACATTTCATAAGTGTTATTAGTCTTATTGTTTGTGGGTTTGGGACTCCATGAGGATTGGTGTATTTTCATTGTTGAGGAGCTGGTTATTTGGTGCTTTACTGTTTCTTTCCTTCATTGCAGTGTCTTGTATTTTCTAAGTGTAGGTTATTGTGTTCTTTTTCCTTTGGCCAGAGGCCTGTAGCATTGTAAGTCAGTCCTTGGTGCTGTGTTATTACTGCGAGGAGTCTTATTGTAAAGGGGGACATTTCCCCAGTATTTTCTAGTGATCAATATATCTTGTGTTTTTTGGTGCCATCATCTTATAAGTGTTTTCCACTTATTTCCTTCCTTTCTTCTCTTTTGTGCTTCGTTTGGGTAGTCCAACAGTCTCCCAAATAAACTTAGGCCTGTCTTCTTCTTTGTGCTGGTTCAACATCTTAGAACTGATTTTCCTCCTTTTTCTGCTGAGTCTGTTCTCTCTTCTTGGTGATGACTCTCTGTTTGGCTTGGGGATTCGCTCTGTTTGGTAGCTGTATTGCTTTTCTGCCTCTGTTTGGCATGTTTGGTTGTTGTTCTGTCTTTATTTAGAGTGTTTGGGGTCTCTTTCATCTTTTCCTGGCCTGTTTTTCATTCAGTTGAGATGTTGTTTGAGGCTTTAAAGTAATTTTGTGTGGTCTAGTTTGTCAAGGGTTTGTGGTTTGAAGACTTTAGACATTACTAAATGACCTCACTCAGTGTTTTGGAGATTCAGTTGGAGGTGGGTGGCATGATACCTGACTTAGAGTTTGGGGATCAGTTTGGAGGTCGAGGGGGCGACTGTGGAGGAAGGTCTAAGATGCTGGAAACTCTCATTTGCTTGGGATGTGTGCTGATGAGAAGCTAGGAGCTATCTGCCAAGATTTGTGATTCAAGGGAAGTACTAGTTGCCTAAGTTGTTTGGCAAGATGGGCCAGTGTCCTTTGTCTTAGTTTGTGGGTTCACTACTTGTAACAAGCTAAAGCTTGAGGGGGAGTGTTAAGAGATTAGGGTTATTAGATTATTGGTCTTATTGATAGTGAGCTTGGGTTTTGTACTAGCAGTACTGGTACTTGACTCACGTAATTATTAGTATGAATAGGAGTTTCAGGTTTGGAACTTTAGATATTTTTAACTCATTTCATCTATCAATCATATTTTGTGTTTATTATTGTTGGCCACCTTTCTCTCTTTTCCTTCTTCACTAACCTTAAACCTGAAATTCTTGACACTAAGCTTATGAGACTTTTATTTTAGCCTGTTAGTGTTATCAATTCAATAGCTGCTGTTAAATACAAAAATTTCAATTAGGAAACCCTGTTATTGGGAATCACAGCAAATACCCCATTGAATAAATTGGTAAAATGTCATCTGGTAGAGGTGGGATCTAGTGTTCTGTCTGCTACATTGCTTTGTATAGGGTACTTTGAGGGCTGCATGCAAATGATTGTGCACTTTTTATTTAATTAGAATTCTAAACTACTTACGTCAATTGCATTTGAATGTCTTATCTTACTTTTATTTTACTTCTTCCTCATTATTGAACATCTGTTAGCCTTGTATTTCGTGCATTCTGGTTAAAGCACCTTATCTATAATTGTCATGTTTGGATTTAACATTTTATGGTGTTATCTCTCCTTTCTCATTCTTTTCTCATCTCTCCTTGTCTATGTTCAATCCTAAAATATCACCTCAAATGTTGACTAATATTGATCTGTGATAGGAATGTAAGATTTCACAGTAGTGTTCTGATATTAACAAGAAATAATACTGAATATTATTATACTTTCATATATGGTTTCTGAACATTCCTTGCAATTCACATAAAGGAAAAAGCAAGAAGAACAAGGGTCTCAAGTATTACAAAGCAAAAAGAAAAATAAAGATAGTTGTGGAACAAATATGAGAGGTTCCACTCTCTCCTACTCCCAAATCAAGGGCCTAATTCTGGTTCAGATTTTCCACCACTCCTTCCACGCTACTCCTACTGCTTATAAGCTTCCCCTACTAACAAACCTTCTCACTCCCTCACTGCCACGTTGCCATTCTGTTGAGGGATATTATTGTCCAACTGTGCCACGTGATTTGCCCCTAACCCCAACTGTTGTATAGTCCCTCCTCTTGGGCTTTCATGTATGGTCTCTCCAGTTGGGCTTTCATTGTCCTTATTGGCCCAACTCTTTCTATGCTTGGTCCTTTGATAAACTTGCAGTGGGTTTGTATCAATACTTCCCCCCAAATTAAGCACCTTGTCCTCAAGGTGAAACCAAGGAAACTGACGCTGGATTACCGAAAACTCTTCCCAAGAATTTTCAAAAGACGGCAGATTACGCCATTTGAGCAACACTTCCAAACAATTAGAGCTTGAACGTCTCCATTGCAACACTTCTTCAGGTTCTGTTACTAGCTCCCAATCTTCTGACAAACAGTCCGGTAAATTCTGCACGTTAGGGACAGCAGCAGTAGCTGGTTTAAGCAAGGAAATGTGAAACACGGGATGGACCCTACACTCTGCCGGCAACAACAACTTGTAAGCCACCTCCCCAATGCGTTGAATAACCTTGAACGGTCCATAGAATCTGGGGCTTAATTTCTCATTCACCCGCCTAGCAATGGACTTCAAACGGTAAGGTTGCAACTTAAGATATACCATATCACCCTCTTTAAAGTACACGTCACGCCTATTCTTGTTGGCTTGTTTGATCATGCGGTTTTGAGCGTTGAGCAAATTCTGTTGGAGTTCTTGAAGTATACTATCCCTCTCCAAGAGTGCTTGTGACACTACATCCAAAGCCGACACAAAATGATTGGCTTTGAATAAGGTAGGAGGATCAACGCCATACAACACCTTGAAAGGAGTAAGCCCAGTTGAGTCCTTGTAAGACGTGTTGTACCAATATTCAGCCCAAGGAATCCACTTGGGCCACTGTTTAGGCTTGGGGCCACACATACAACGAAGATACACTTCGAGGCACCGATTTACCACCTCCGTTTGTCCATTCGCTTGAGGGTGATAAGCGGTTGTATAATGTAGTTTGGAACCTGCACATTTAAAAATCTCAGACCAAAAAGAACTCATGAAAATTCTGTCCCTGTCCGACACAATGGTAAGAGGGAACCCATGAAGTCGTACCACCTCCTGGATAAAAATTTCAGCTACATCCTGTGCCGAAAATGGATGTTTCAACGTAAGGAAATGTGCATACTTCGAGAACCGATCTACCACCACGAAGATGGTATCAACACCCATGGCCTTGGGTAAACCCCCGATGAAATCCATTGAGACATCAACCCAAACCTTACTAGGAATGGGCAATGGTTGCAATAACCCAGCTGGTGATAAATTCTGAGTTTTGCTACATTGGCAGATCGCACAACCAGCCACAAATTCCTTAATGTGTTTTCTCATACCCTCCCAATACACAATCCCAGCCAGCCTCTTGTATGTGCGTAAAAAACCAGAATGACCCCCCACTGCAGAACCGTGAAATTCTTCTAGGAGAGGAGGGATAAAAACGGACTTGCTAGAGAGTACCAACCTTTCTTTGTAAAGTAATCTGCCACCAACTAGATTGAACCCTTCATGAACATCTGGATTTATCACCAAGTCTTGCATAATAGTCCGAAGCTTGTCATCTTGTTGGATTTCAAGACTTAGCTTCTCCAGATCTGGTAATTGCAACTTGGATAAGCTAGAGAATTGCATTTGGCGCGAAAGAGTATCAGCTACCTTATTTTCTTTGCCCGGTTGATAAATTATCTCGAAATCGAAACCAATAAGCTTAGAAAGCCATTTTTGCTGATCCTCTCCAAGTGTCCTCTGGTCCAAGAGGTGTTTGAGGCTCTTTTGATCCGTTTTCACAATAAAATGCCTCCCCATAAGGTAGTGTTTCCATTTTTGAATGGCAAAGACAATAGCCATCAATTCCTTCTCATATACTGATTTGCTCATAGCCCTGTGGGAAAACCCTTGGCTGATATAAGCTAGAGGTCTGTTCTCTTGCATTAATACTGCTCCTATTCCCTTTCCGGAAGCATCAGTACAAACCACAAATGTCTTCTGGAAATCGGGTAGAGCTAGTATGGGTACTGAACACATTCTTCTTTTTAACTCATTAAAAGTCTCCTCCACCTCGGGTCCCCAATGAAAGCCATTCTTTTTAAGCAAATTCGTTAACGGTTTGGCCAACTTACCATAATCTTGAACAAACCGGCGGTAGTAGCCAGTTAAACCAAGGAAACCTCTCAAGCCCTTCACGTTTTTGGGAACTGGCCAATCCATCATAGCCTTTATTTTACTTGGACCTGGTCGTATACCTTCAGCCGAGATGATATGTCCCAAATACTCTACTTGTGGACTCCCAAAGCAGCATTTCTTTTTATTGACAACCAACTTGTTTGACCTGAGCACTTCAAATACTTGTCTAAGATGCAATTCATGTTCTTCCCTTCCCTTGCTGTAAATGAGGATATCGTCCAAGAATACCAACACAAACTTTCTTAGGAAACCTTTTAAAATCTCGTTCATGAGTGCCTGAAACGTTGAAGGGGCATTGGTCAACCCAAACGGCATGACCAAATACTCATAGTGCCCTTCGTGTGTCCTAAAGGCCGTTTTGGGGATATCTTCTTCCCTCATTCGGATCTGATGATAACCGGATTTCAGATCCAGTTTAGAAAAAATCCGTGACCCACCCAATTCATCCAATAATTCTTCTACCACTGGGATTGGGAACTTATCAGGTACTGTCCATTTATTCAAAGCTCTATAGTCGACGCAAACCCGCCAACTACCATCCTTTTTCTTCACCAAGATAACGGGACTAGAATATGGACTCGTACTATGACGTATCCACCCAAAAGCCAACAACTCAGCAACCAGATTTTCTATTTCATTCTTTTGATAATAAGGATACCTGAAAGGTCTAAGATTCGGTACCTGACTTCCAGGCTGTAAGTTGATAGCATGATCACAGTTGCGTTTGGGAGGAAGAGCCCCTGTAGCCTGGAAGAGATCTTGAAACTCCAATATCAACTTCTCCAGCCCTTCCCAGACACTCCCCTCCTCTGTACGTGTCTCAACATCCGAACTAACAAAATACCCCTCACCTTGATCCTGCAAAGCTTTCACGACGGATTTGAAAGAAGCCTCCGATCTGGACAGAGACTTGTCACCCCTTATCAGCACCTCCGTGTTGTCTTGTCTGAAACGAAGCGTCATCTCCTTAAAGTTGGCCCTTATATCCCCTATTTGGGTCAACCAATCCAACCCAAGTACTACGTCAGCCCCTCCTAGCTCAAAAAGGAACAGATCCTGCTTAATCAGGGCCGTCTGTACCTTGATGTCAACCCCTAAGCAAACACCCTGACACTTTACCTTGTGACCATCCCCAACTAACACGTTATACGAATCCGTGTTGGTTACTGGCAACTTCAGTGGGCCAACCAGATCCTTTCTTACGAAGTTACTCGAAGCCCCGCAATCAATCATGACCACTACTCTCTGCCCAGAAATCTCCCCCCATGCCTTCAAGCTTTGGTTCGAAGTGAGCCCTAGAAGACAATTTAGAGATAATTGCCCTTCTTTTCCTCCCAGTCCGTCTGCATCTCCCATCTCGTTCTGTTCCGTCGTCGACCCTCCATTCCCTGCTAGGAGTTCTTCGTCGTCATCGTCTACTAAGAGGAGGTGCATCTAAGGAATCGAGCACTTGTGTCCTGGTCGCCAACGCTCTTCGCATTTGAAACAAAGTCCCTTCTGATGACGGTCACGCCACTCCGCCTGAGACAAACGACGACCCTGGCTGAGATGACTCTCCGACGCTTGGCCACCGACCGCCGTTGTTGATCCCTTCGAAGACGAACTTCCTTTCGTGTGCAC
>JAVKPL010004601.1:0-22401 GCA_032173675.1 Gastrolobium villosum
AGAAAAGAGTTATCGTTCTCAGGGAACAGGTTGAATTATTTTTCCTTCTATTAATCTGAATTAATAATCCTTTAACTGGTTTTAATTTGTTTTATGGTAAAAAGAGATCTTTATTATATTCTAGTCAAAACATCAAAATATGATCTAACAGTGAGAAATTTTTAACAATGAAAAAGGCTTCTGAGTATGTAAAAATCATGGATTACACAAAAGATATTGCATTACTGCAATTTCGTTCAAAGCCACAGCAAGTTTATCTCAATTTCCGAAACACTACAACTAGTTAGGTCGAAACTTCCCAGAATCAACCTTAACATTCAAGATCATCTTTTTCCAAAGGATCTTGAATCTTTAACAGAAAATATCAGAAAACACCCTTGATTATCCCTAATCTAAAGGGGTTCAATCGATCCTTAACAGAAACGCATTTCCCAAATTGCTTCTGTTGAAGAACTCAAGGTTCATTCCCATGAATCTCTTGAGTTAAGAAGTAAAAGAACCGATCGAATAAGAAAACATCAAAATAGCAAAGAACTAATTAAGAACCATGCATCCAATCATTCGACATACCCAGAAAAGAAAAGATTCAAAAACCCATCTCTGAAACACTATAATATCCGAAAAATAAGAACAAAGATACCAAGTATTCAGAAGATAAAAGGATTCTTCAAACATTACAAAACCCTAACTCGATTTACAGAAAACTACAAAGAAATCTACCGTTACAAGGCCAGATCCGCGACTCTTCTCCCTTGTAGATGCGTCGTCAAGCCCTCCAAGGTCGAAGATGAACGAACGAAGCACGCGAACAAGCAGATCCACACAAAAAGAACGGAAACGAAAACGATCTCTCTAGAGCAGAGAAGATTCGAACGAAAGAAAAGAAAAGAAAAACTCGAACGGAAACTTTTGTCTCTGATCTCAAAGAAAAGTAATTCTAAAGCTATATCCCTCATCTGCCTTCTGTTTTTTTATTTTATATTCTTTTTTTCTTTTTCAGAACTATCAGCTTCTTGTCCTTCCATCACAGCCCTTCATCTCCTCCAATCCAACGGTCCAGACTGCTCCCTTCTTTTTCATTTAAACTGAAGATAAAAATAGATAAAATAAGTGAGTAAAAAGACAAATATTACTATTTTTACTTCTTACCTTTAATTTTTACAAATATCCTTACTTAACTCAATTGAGCATAATTTACCTGCAAAAACACCAATTAATAATCCAAGGATATTTAAATATCATAAAATAATATAATATAATTATATATAAATATGTGCTAACACATGTCAACATTCCATTTGTGGATGCTTTAGAACAAATGCCCACTTATGTGAAATTCATGAAAGAAATTCTTTCACGAAAAAGGAGACTAGAAGAGTTTGAGACTGTTGCTCTTACACAAGAGAGCAGTCAATATCTGCTTAGCAAGATACCTCCTAAATTAGGAGACCCTGGGAGTTTTACAATTCCGTGCACCATAGGAGATCACTACATAGGCAGGGCATTGTGTGATTTAGGTGCTAGTATCAATTTGATGCCTTTAAGTGTGTACAAAAAGTTGAAAGTGGGAGATCCTAACCCCACCACTGTCACTTTACAGTTGGCTGATAGGTCTCTAGTTTATCCTGAAGGAAAAATTGAGAATGTCCTGGTAAAGGTAGATAAATTCATTCTACCTGCTGATTTTATCATTTTGGATTATGAGGAAGATCGTGAGGTTCCAATTATTCTGGGAAGGGCATTTTTAGCCACTGGAGGGGCTGTTATTGATGTCAAAGAAGGAGAGTTAGCAATGAATGTGAACGGAGAGCAAGTTAAATTCAATATCTTAAAGGCCATGAAATACCCAAGGGATATTGAGGATTGTGCAAGGATGGACATCATTGACTATGTAGTCAAGGATAAATTCATACAGGAGTCTACATTAGATTTCACAAGGAATTCTGGTTTTGAAGATCTAGGAATCAGTCAAGATGATTCAGAGGAAGTGGTTAAGTGGCTAAATTCTAGAACTGATGTGGTTTGGAAGAATAAAAATTTTGAATCTTTAGAGCTCACTAAGAGGGGGTTAAAGATTCCTAAACCCTCAATTGAAGAACCACCTGTGTTAGAGCTCAAGCCTCTGCCTAATCATCTTAGGTATGCTTATTTAGGAGAAAAAGACACTTTGCCTGTTATAGTTTCCAACCTGCTCACTGTTTCTGAAGAAGAGCAGCTATTGGCTGTACTGAAAAACTTTAAGAAAGCTATAGGATGGTCTTTAGCAGACATAAAAGGCATTAATCCTTCTTATTGTATGCATAAGATTCTTTTCACTGACCCCACCAGCAGTTCTAGAGAACAACAAAGGAGGCTTAATCCAATAATGAAGGAGGTTGTTAAAAAAGAGATCATTAAGTGGTTGGATGCTGGGATCATATATCCTGTGTCTGATAGTAATTGGGTCAGTCCAGTGCAATGTGTTCCCAAAAAGGGGGAATCACTGTTGTTGAAAATGAAAAAAAAGAATTAATACCCACTAGGACTGTTACTGGTTGGAGGATCTGTATGGATTACAGAAAACTCAACAAAGCCACTAGAAAGGACCATTTTCCTTTGCCTTTTATAGACCAAATGCTGGATAGATTGGCTGGTAAGGAGTATTACTGTTTTCTAGATGGCTATTCAGGTTACAATCAAATAGCCTTGGCTCCTGAAGACCAGCCTAAAACTACTTTTACCTGTCCCTATGGCATTTTTGCCTTTAGAAGAATGCCCTTTGGGTTGTGCAATGCACCAGCCACCTTTCAAAGGTGTATGATGGCCATTTTTACTGATATGATAGAACAGTTTGTTGAAGTTTTCATGGATGATTTCAGTGTATTTGGGGATTCTTATGAAGACTGTCTCATCAATTTGGGCAAAGTTCTTAAGAGATGTGAAGAGACAAATCTTGTCTTAAATTGGGAAAAATGCCATTTCATGGTAAAAGAAGGTATTGTGTTAGGGCATAGGATCTCTAAAGCTGGATTAGAGGTTGATAAAGCTAAAATTGATCAAATTGAGAAATTACCACCTCCTGTTAACATTAAAGGAATAAGATCTTTCCTTGGACATGCTGGATTCTATAGGAGGTTCATCAAAGATTTTTCAAAAATTTCTAAACCTCTCAGTCATCTTTTGGAAATCAACACCCCTTTTCATTTTGATGAGGCTTGTTTAAAAGCTTTTGAGGAGCTAAAACAGAAATTGATTTCTGCTCCCATCATCATAGCTCCTGATTGGTCACTGCCTTTTGAGTTAATGTGTGATGCTAGTGATTGGGCAGTAGGAGCTGTTTTAGGACAAAGAAAGAATAGAGTTTTCCACTCTATCTATTATGCCAGCCGTACCTTAAATGGAGCCCAGTTGAACTATACAGTAACTGAAAAGGAATTGTTAGCTGTTGTGTTTGCTTTTGACAAATTCAGATCCTACCTGGTAGGCACCAAAGTCACTGTGTATACTGACCATTCTGCCATAAAGTATTTGGTGGAAAAGAAAGATTCCAAACCTAGATTAATTAGGTGGGTCCTTCTCCTTCAAGAGTTTGATATGGAGATTAAAGATAGGAAAGGGACTGAAAACCAAGTGGCTGATCACTTGTCCAGGCTTAATGAGGGACAAGCTGGAGAGTTGAAAGTTGAGCAAGCTATTAGGGAGACCTTTCCTGATGAGCAGCTATTTGTGGTAACCACAAAGACAACCCCATGGTATGCTGATTTGGCTAACTATTTAGTTAGTGGGGTGTTGCCTAAAGAATTGAGTTACCAACAAAGGAAAAAGCTAGTGCATGAGAGTAGGTTTTATCTGTGGGATGAACCTTACATGTTTAAAAAATGTGTGGATCAAATCATTAGGAGGTGTATTGTGGAGGAAGAAAAGGAAGCAATTTTACAGCAATGCCATGATTCGCCATATGGTGGGCATTTTGGTGGTATGAGGACAGCAGCAAAGGTGCTGCAATCTGGTTTTTATTGGCCCACCCTTTTTAAAGATGCCAATCTTTATGTCCACAAATGTGACAGATGTCAAAGGACTGGAAATGTTTCTAGAAGGCATGAGATGCCTTTGAAACCAATTCTGGAAATTGAAATCTTTGATGTCTGGGGCATAGATTTTATGGGTCCCTTCCCTCCTTCTTTCGGTAACCAATATATATTGGTGGCTGTAGACTATGTTTCCAAGTGGGTAGAAGCTGCTGCTCTACCCACAAATGATTCAAAAGTGGTAATCAAATTCTTGAAAAAGAATATTTTTACTCGATTTGGAACTCCTAGAGCCATTATAAGTGATGGAGGTAAGCATTTTGCTAGTAGACAATTTGAAGCTCTATTGGCCAAATATGGAGTTAAGCATAGAGTCTCAACTGCTTATCATCCACAAACCAGTGGGCAAGTAGAAGTTACAAATAGAGAAGTGAAAAGAATTCTTGAAAAAGTGGTAAATCCTTCTCGAAAAGATTGGTCATTGAAACTAGATGATTCCCTCTGGGCTTATAGGACAGCTTATAGAACTCCCTTAGGTTGTTCTCCTTATAAGTTGATATTTGGTAAAAACTGTCACTTACCTTTAGAGCTGGAATATAAAGCATATTGGGCCACTACTCAACTGAATGTTGATGCTACTGCCTCAGGGGAAAAGAGAGTTCTCCAGCTGAATGAAATGGATGAATTCAGATTGAATGCTTATGAAAATGCTAAGTTATACAAGGAACAGATGAAAAGATGGCATGATAAGCAAATCTTAGATAGGCAATTTGCAGTGGGGCAGCAAGTGCTGCTGTTTAATTCTAGACTAAAATTTTTCCCAGGGAAATTGAAGTCTAGATGGTCTGGTCCTTTCAAGGTCACCAAAGTCCATTTGCATGGAGCAGTGGAGATTTCAAATGAGAAAGATGGGACCAAATTCACTGTTAATGGTCAGAGACTAAAGAATTATTTGGGGGAAGGAATTGAAAAAGCAAAAATTTCAATATCCCTCTCTGAACCTTCCACCATTTAAGCCCTTTTTGAATTCTGCTGTGTATATATGTTGCTGTTTTGTTTTGTTTGTTTTCTTGTTTTTTGTTCAAAAAAAAAAACAAAAAAAAAAAAAAAAAAAAAAAAAAAATAAATATATTCTGATCAGCTTTTCTTTTTGCTGTTTTTGCAGGTGTTCCAGAATTGAGTTTGGGGGTTGTGGACATTTTTGGTGAAATATACTCCTTCTCTTTCTTTTTCTCTTACTCTGTTAATTTTTCCTATTTTAGATTGGCTCCATGGTTCGAAAGAATCTAAGGAGTGGGGGAGTCTATGACTCTCAGTCTAAAAATCCCCCAAATGACCCAGAGAGTCACTCCATTACATCCTTCACTTCTGCACACACAATGCAGAGGTTTGAAGAGATCATGAAATTAAGAGAACCAATCCCTGATAAGGGATTTGAAGGTCATAATTCTTACCCTTCATACGTATATGAAGTGGTTCGGACTCAAAAGTGGGAGCAATTTTATTTGCACCCTCAGAATGTGGCCAACATCACGGTTATTCAAGAGTTTTATGCCGAGATTGTAGCAAAAACGCAATCTGAGGTCATCTGTAGAGGGGTAAGGGTTGCCTTTGGACCCAAGGCTATAAGAGAATTTTATTCTCTTCCCTCCAAACCTGGTGATGAATTTCACATTCTGAGAAAGAAATCTGATCGGTCTTTCCTTCAAGAAGTCTTGCTTACCATTGCAGTCCCAGGGACGCAGTGGGATATCATTAAGGATACCCATACTATCCACAAGAAATACCTGGTGGAGAAGGCTCAAGTATGGTATCATTTTATTAGAGCAAGGCTTCTTCCTACAACCCATGTCCATCTGGTGACTAAGGAAAGGGCCATTCTGTTGTGGTGTCTACTGACTGGAAAGAAAGTAGATGCTGCACCACTTATCCATAAGGGCATTGGAATCTGTGCCTCTCATAAAAAGGGGAAGTTGTGGTTCCCCAGTTTCATTTCTGGTTTGTGCAAAGAGAAAGGTGTTACTGATGACACCGGTGATAAAATGATGGGAATTAAGGAAATGATCAACCTTGTGTGCATTTCCAAATTGAAAAAAGGGATTGTTTCAAACCTTGAAAATGAATTTGTTAAGGAGGTTCTTCCTGATGTTCCTCAGCCCACCCCTTCCTTGTCAAAAAAGGGCAAATCTGTGCTTAGGGAAGAACCCGAGTGCAGTAAAAAGAAAAAGAAAAAAAGATATTCTGGCATAGGTTCTTCTTCTCAATTTTCTGAACCACCATCTCCTCCTCCCCCTGTTTCGGAAAGAGACTTTGAAGCCAGCCCCAAGGTTGACTATACTTGTCCAGGTTGGCTTCACAATGATCTGACTTGGATGTATACAATGTTGAAGGAGCTAAGGGAAGATCATGACCATACCAATATATTGTTCAAGAAAACCTATGAACAATTTTTTGGTGTGTTGAATGATCATGTGAGATTTTACAAGTATATAGCTGATCGTGACAGGATGATGAATGAATTTTTTCAAAGCACTTTTGTTAATTTCCCTTCCATGCCTATTTTTCCTCTTCATCTTACTTTTCCTCCAATGTCTATCTATTCTGATCCTCAGGTACAAGAATTTTTCCACACCAGAGCTGCTTCTCAAGGTCGACCCACTGCTCCACCTACTGCAGCTCAGCCTACTGTCAAACCTGAGCAGACTCCTTCTTCCAGAAAAGGAAGTAAATCACAGCCAAGGAGTCAACCAATCATTGAGGAAGAAGAAGAGTTTGAGGAAGAGGATAACACTCCAACCCCATCTGTTTCAGAAGAGTCTGAGCAATCTGAGTCTGAGGACTCGGATTATATGGAAGATTAGGCCAGAAATTTTTTTGGCCCCAGGTTCTTTATGTTGAATTGTCATACATTTTTGTTACCTGGTAGGCATCAGACAGTGGGGACACTGTCCATTTTGAGTTTGGGGGTGAAGAGAATTCTGTGAATATTTGCTGTTTTTAGTTTAGTTGATGTTTTATTCTTTCTTTTTCATGATTTGCTGTTTTGTTAACTGGGTAGTCAAGGATACTGTGAATGAGAAGTGCATAATGTTGGGTAGCATTTGGTTTGTCCATAATGAGTTAGCTGAGTTTTTTTAGGAAGAAAAGAATTCAGTCAGTTGTGAATGTAGATTGTCATGAGTTTTCTTACTGGTTGTTGTGATAATGGCCATGAGAGTTTGAGGAATTCTGTTGATTGATGCAAGGTGTGCATTTAAACAATAGGCATGTGAGATGGTGATTTGCCCAACAATGTGAGATTTTGAGCCTACATACCCAAATTTGTTTTAATGAGAGGTCTACATTGGGATAGTGAGGCAGAACTTGCTTTGATGCTTTGTTGAGTAGTGTAGCACTTATTTAAGCCTAAAATGATGAGGGCAAATTTTTTTTCTGTGTTGTTAAACCATGTCTAAACAAAAAAAGCCATCCTTAAAACATCATCCATTGAAAAAAAAACCATTTTGAGCCTTTAACCTTTTCTCCTCACACATCCACAAATTTCCCCATCACCCACACCTCTTGGTTACAATGAAATCAGAAAAATGAGAAGAGTTTTGTTGGCTGCAATAAAAAAATTGGAAATAAAATAAAATAAAATAAAAAAAGTGTTGAAACAATATTTTGAGGGTCTAAGAAATCTTTAATGAAAAAAAAATGAAAAAAAAATATATATATCTTCAGCCCTTACATAAAAATAAAAAAAAAGAAAAAAAAAAGAAAAGAAAAGAAAAATATCTGTCATTATAGCAGCCGTTGAGTTGATTGGGTTATGTTTCAAGACTTAGACTCATTTCTTTGTAACCAAGTTAAGCCATTTCCCCACATGAATTCTCCACCCTTACCTCAGCCAAATTTCAACCTGTGCAAGACCCTCTGATTTGGTTTAGTCTGTGTGTCACTTAGGAAACATGAGCATCTTATCAAGCCTATGCTAGATCTTGACCAGTGTTGGATTGAGAGAAACAGAACCCTAGAGCATCAAGTAATTAGTTTTGTGATTAAGTGAGGGTGTGAAGGTTACCATCTCTGTGCCGATTGGAAAACTCTGCATGCTGTGTTGAAATTGATTTTTTTTAAACACTCTCTTGCCAATATTATGCAGCCTTTTGAGATACTCATGCATTTGAAATTCACTGTGATTGAGAATTTTGATTAATAAAATGATCAACAAGCTGACTGATTGTGAATGACCAAGCTACTGGATTAAGTTCACTTCTCTGTTCTGTGATCTTTTGTTAATATGAATTGCTGGAAAAATTTGAAAAGTTGAGCATTGAACTGTTAATATTAATTCCTCCTTTTAAAAAAGAGAAAAAGAAAAATTGTTGGCACTAAATCTGTTTCTGTTCATAACTAAAATTCCAAAACATGATCTTACTTTGATTTTATTTTTATTATGTGTGCCGATTTACAATCACTAACTGGATAAGTTAGGAAACTTGCTAAAGATCCTTGAGGGAACGATATTTGGGACTCTTAATAGCCCTATATTACTTGTTGCTGCGTATGCTTGCGCGTGTATTTGCACATTGTAGTAAATAACCAACACTGCCCAACTAGGCCCAATATTAAAAGATGCCAAAAGAACAACTCAACATAATCACAATAAATTAAATTGAAATATCCATTAAAATTATTATTTTAGAAAATAAAAATATTAATTAATATTGCCTAGGTAAAACTTCTAACAGTACACCCATGTGATGTGCCATAAAGTAAACGCACGTACGTGACAGATAGGGGCCCTGTAATTGTCCAAAAAACAAATGCGGACCCACCAAAGCTGAAAGACGACACCATGCTTCGTCAAAAAAGATGATTTGAAAATTGAAAGCAATAAAAGACACTGCCAGCACCAGCACTGTTTGTAAAAGTAATAATGCATTGAATCGAGTGGTTACCTTTTTTCCGTAATATTCATTCTTCTCCAGATCATTCCTGATAAGCATTGAAAAAAAAAAAAAAAATGTCTTTTAGCTTTTATCAAAATTATTAAATTTTTTTGAAAAGAATATTTATTCATCATGATCTTTTTTTTTAAAAAGGTTTAAACAAACTGTCTCTGAATACAAAGAAAAAAGAATCATATTTATTTATTTGATTTATAATATCAATTCTTTTATTTTAAGAATTTAAATAAGAGAAAATATTATTTCTCTTCACACGACACACACTATATGATCCACACATTTTTATATTTTTATATGGGATTCTATTTTCTCATGTTGTAGGAGATAGTTATCTCCTACTATAGACACATGATGTGGTGGGTCCCACCATCTATTAAAAAAAAGAAAAAAGAAAAATGATGGCACAACTTTTGATGTGAGATAACATGAGATAGTTATCTCATGTAAAATGAGACAATGATTTCTCTTTTTATATTGGTGAGATAATTATCTCCTATAACCTTTAAACCCTTATTTTAGTTGCATTTGTTGGCCTATTTAAGAGAAACCATTCCATTTGCGTTCTGCTTCAAACACCAACTTGTTCGTCCTCCTTTCTAAAACGTAGTTTTCCTCATATATGGCTCACTCTACGCCGTGGGTTTCCACCATGTTCGTCCTACTTCTCCTTCTAGTGGCTACCGGTGGGTTTTTCTATCATCATTTTGATTTGTTTTCATTGTGGTCCTACTCTTAAATATGAAGATGCTACCAAAGAAAGACACTTGTGTTACTCACATAATCCACAACTTGTATATAATATTTATCTTTCCTCTTTATATATCTCAACTTTGTGTTGTTTTGTGAGTTAAACAGAGATGGGGCCAACAATGGTGGCAGAAGCAAGGAATTGTGAGTCTCAGAGCCATCGCTTCAAGGGAACATGTTTGAGTGACACTAACTGTGCTTCTGTTTGCCAAACTGAACACTTCACAGGAGGACATTGTCGTGGCTTCCGTCGCAGATGCTTTTGCACCAAAAAATGTTCATAAAAGAGTGCTCTCAAAGAGATCTGAATGAAGATGATGGACTTTTCACCTTCCTACTCAGTTTATATTTGAGAATAATGTAACCCATTTTATTATGGGTTTCTTTACTTGCCTTCGTGTATTTTATCTCATCGTATCTTTTGATCGTGTGGATGAAAATAAAGGAATAATATATGTTGTCTGTCTTTAATTGACCGTTAGTAAGCTTTATTTCCACCTGATATTTAGAGATATATTGGGTTTATTGTTTGTCTTGTTATAGAAAATAATTTAACTTCGCTGATTTCAAAATAATTTTATTTTAGATTGGATTGGATTTTTTATAATTGTAATTTATGTAGAGTTTATGTTAATTCTTATCATAATTTTTTTGAAAAAGTGTTTATTTCTTTTTTAAATGATACAACTTATCTCGTTTCATTTTCATGAAGAGATGAAATTTATATTTTTATATTTTTTTTCAATTTTTTTTATCTATCTCTTTATATCTTTTACTTAAAATGATATAATTTTATTTACTTTAAAATGATAAATATTTTTTCCTAATTTTTTTCTTCACACAACCAAAACGATATTTTAAAATCATTCACCAAAGAAAATAATTATATATATATAATTATTATATGGGAAATAATATTCTCATATTACATTAGAGTAAATTATTTTTTTACATAAATTCGTTTTCCGTGCCAATTTTTTTCTTTTAAAATATAAAATATGAGACCTACATTTAATTTCTCTCTATTTTTTTTTCTCTAGTATAGTCCTACAACTTAAACCCTTATTATATATTCAAGTTTAATCATTAATTCATTTATATCTAATATTTATTTAACTGGCTATATTGGTTCAATTTAATGATTCGCATAAGAGTAGGTTCTTTGAGGATTAATATCATATAGTGTATCAAATGCAATGAGATAAATGCATTCTACTAGCTTACCAAAAAAAAAAATGCATTCTACTAAGCTATTGTTATTTAAAAGAAAACAGAGAATTAATTCCAGTCGTGAAGTAGGTGATTAATTTATAATTTAATAATTTTATATCTTTTTTGATAAATATAATGTTTTTTTGGTATAATCTGGAGATATTCTCATTCAATCTCCTCCGATCACCTTGTCCTCGGAACAAGACCCGAAGGCTAGTTCCTCATTAGAACAACGGTTGCATTGAATTTCGCTATCGGAGGAAGGATGAGACTAATTCCCCTTTCGAGGACAGAGGCACGTCCTCTGGACCTCAAAGATTTTCTAAGAATTTACGTGAGACAAAGTTTGAACCCCTGACCCTTTGCTTGGAAGCTCAGTTGTCAACTGAGCTATCCTTGAGGATTGATAAACATAATTTTATATCTTTAGTATTTAATCTCTTTTCAAATTAGTTATAGAATGTTATAACATGGACCAAATTTAGATATATTTCGTTTTGGTATCGTGATTCTAAAATTTTATATTCATGATAAGAAGTAAGAACATGAATACAAATTAAATATATTTATAAGATCGCAATAGTTTGATTGTACGAATGGAACCAAACTTTATTATCATCCAAAATTCAGAGATTGCAATAAATACCTGCGATAATTAGATGACAAGATATGAACAAACCCGCTACACCGCTTACATTGTCTCAGATCTTACATCGTCCTCTCACATCCATATGTTTGCGGAAATATCCTTTATGCCATCCAATAATTCTGTGCACTTTCTCACATCATCAATTTTTTCTTTCTCTTTTTACCCATGATATTTTTCTCTTTTTCACTTTTACCCTTCCCCTTCCATTTACATTAAGGGACCACCCAAAAAATAGTAATCTCGGACCATAATAAATAATCTGCATGTCTGCCAAACACCCTTGGATTTGGAAAATTTTTACGAGACTCGATGCATCTCTTATCATATTTAATAAAAAAGGAAAAATGTTTATGCTTTTAAATGACATAACTTATATTCTTTCTCTCTCTCACAAAGATATGAGACTCACACCTTTATTTTTTTGTCAATTCTCTTTCCTCCTTTATCTATCTCTTTCTCTCTCTTAAAATAACACAACTTTACATCTTTAAAATGACACACTCTTTGCCCAATAAAAAATATCATTTTATGCTGCCCTTTGTTTATATCATACCAGTTGATTACCCGTGCGATGCACGGAGAAAAAAGAAATCGGTTTGTTTGTCCCATAAACGAATTAATAAGAAAATCGGTTTGTTCGTATGACATAAACGTGTAACTTTTAAGGTAGGAAAAAAAAAAGAATATAATAATTTAAACACAGTAAATTTCATGGTTGACAGCAAAATCTCCATTAAAAAAATCTAAATGTCATGTTGACAGCAATATAAGAAGAAATATGCCCAACCGATACTCACAACAGTTGTAAAATATCGTCCGCCATGCACTATTGGTATTTGCTGCTGTTCGAAATGAATCATAAACTATATATAAACAATAATTGGAAAAGAAAAAATTATTGAAGGGAATTATATAATTTATGGCAGATGAATAATTCAATATTACAATGAAAAACCTTTGACTCTGAAAAATAACAAGGGAATAATATACTGATTGTGCCTCGAATACTGAATCTGCATAACAATAAAAAATTAGCAGAAAAATATGCATACCAACTAAAGGAAATCAACAAAGAAGATTAAAAAATACTTTCTTATAAAAAATTGAGATCTTACCTGATACCAAACAACAATGTTATCTCTTTATAGAAATAACCAAGTATATTACACTAATCTTTGAAATACTTCCTTGTAAACGATGTCAAAGGTAGTATTTGTAACGCAACCATTTTCATCAAGTATCAGCATCTTCAATCCATGTCTGCTTTTTACTCTAGATAGTGCCACATATAATTGCCCATGAGTGAAGACAGACATAGGAAGATAAATGCCAACATGAGACAGCGGCTGTCCTTGACTTTTGTTGATAGTCATCGCAAACAAAACTACCAAGGGGAATTGTCTTCTTTGGAAGTTTACTGGAAATGTATGACCCGATGGGCTCATCGTCATTCTAGAGATTAACACAGTATCTCCTATATTGTTTCCTATAAGAACAATTGCCTCGACAACATGATTCCCCAACTTTGTAATAAGTAATCCCGTACCGTTGCATAAACCTCTTGATTGATCAATATTTCTCAATAGCATCTCCGGTACTTTAACCTTCAAAGTTAATTTATGATCAGGAATCCCCGAACATGAGAATGTATTTAAGATATCAAGGGAGATTTCATCATCCTCAAGAGATGAATTACCGTCTTGTTTCAAAACCTTATCTGAACTAAAAAATGTCATTTCTTCACCCGGAATCACAGCCATTAGGTGCTCGTTTAACATGGCAACATCGAACAATTTAGGAGTCAGAAGAGCACGTTCTTTAAAGAAAGTAGGATCTAATATATTATCCATCAGATTCGGGTAAACAAAATCAACAATATCTGGAAGTGGGTCTTCTGAACCTTTGATCAACAATTCATCTGGAATTGCTATAATAGATTCTCCATCAACATCATCCCCAAGATCACCATCTCCTATTTTAAGCAACCACTCAGAAGATTCTTTTATTTCCAACAAATTATTAGTGTTACTTCCAGAATTGAGACGCATGTTCTTGGTCAAAGATAACAGATGACAATGGGACCATAGATAGGAAGAATTGATGGTTGCATGAACTATCTCTTGTCTACTGCCATTTGGAATGACAAGTAATATTTGCCGAAAGTCACCTCTTAGAACGACAGCTTTTCCACCAAAGGGCATATCAACACAGCTGGTATCATAAAATCTATGAACATCTCTAAGTGTTCTATCAAGAGCCTCAAAGAAAAATTTGTGTACCATCGGTGCTTCATCCCAAATGATTAACTTTGTTTTTGACAACAACTCTGCCAAAGTAGAATTTTGTTTTATATTACATGTTGAATCTTCGGTGATCTGTATAGGAATACAAAATCTAGAATGTGTCGTACGTCCTTCAGGAAGAAGAAGTGAAGCAATTCTGCTAGAAGCAGCATTAAGCACTATTTCAGCTCGAGATCGAACAAATGCTGACAGGTGTTCCAAATAAATGTTTTTCCAGTCCCACCAAAGCCGTACAGGAAAAAAAATTCTCCTTTACCTGCCGAAACAGCTGAAATTATTTTGTCATAAACAACCCTCTGCTCATCAGTGAGTGAATTCAGTAGTCTGTCATGCTCTTCTTTCAAAGAGAAACTCTCATACAACATTTCATCCATCACCAATCTATTCTGCATATCCAATAAAGATTCACTGATGATGCTCGGCATGGATGGGTAATCAGAGAGGAATTTACCGTTGCTTTGCAACACCGTATCGATTTCAGCAAGGGTTATTTTTTTTATAGAATCCTCTGTAAGCAAAGCATCTGAAAAAAATTGAAAAATACAAAAAAAAGGATTAACAAAGACAAAGTTGGTGAGGAGAGAAAAATAAAGCGAAATTATGAACAAAGCAAAGGGTGTGAAACGTAACGAAATTTTTTAACCAAATATTAAGAATAGGACGGTGTATAATGTATAGATGTAATTTTATTATGAAGGAACAAAAAATGCTCACATTTTTTCGAAGGTCAAGTGAATTAAACATAAGCAAACTGTTTGCATAAATGAATGCACGATACAGAACGACAAGAATATTAATTATAGTGCACAATACACATAAATGAATGCACAAAATTTGTTCTGGACAATTACCTTCACGTCCAATTCTTTTCCTATGCCGATAAAGAACATCGTCAGATAGTAATTCCCAGCATTTTTGGAAAACATTTTAAGGCCTGTTCATTGAGTTTCCAAATAACAATAAGGAAAACAGATTTCTCAGATAAGTTGCTGACCCCCAAGAACTTGCCTCCTTAATTGCATCAATGTACTCATTTTCATCATCCAAAAGCCCCAAAGAATAGCAGACATCCTTATATGTAGGAAAAAACACCCCATTCACCGTTATCAAATCTTCATAACTTGTACAACCCTTTTGAAAATTAAGTAAAGTTCGGAGATAGGAATCTTCTCCATTATTGGCAGAAAAAGGATTTATTCTTCCAATTGAAAATCCTTGTTTTATGGGATGCCATTCATGCGTACTTTCTTTATATACAAATTGAGTTGGATACTCTGCATAAGTAAGATTCCTACCTTCTGGATATTTTTTATTTGCATCCATCCAAGACTCGGACATTGATTGTCTAGACTTGCCTAGTCTTGATATCGGTTATCGAAGCATGATCACTAAAAACAACGCTTTTTTCATTGGGTAGGTGTTGCGATCTCGGCAACTGCACCGATCGTTCCAAGTAATAAAAGTGATAAATAAGATCGTCTCCACAGGGATTGGAAAACAATTACTACTATAACCAGTCCTCTTAAGTTAGATGAATCGATTGGTGTTTCCACACTATGGTACTAATTAAAAATGTAAAGACTTGTTTTTAGGTTTTTATGAAAAAGACTTAAAATAAATGAAGAAAATGTTTTTGTAGAAGAAGTGATGAAGAAGACTGTAGCCAGGGTACATTCACCAATTGTTCCCAATTTTACTTTGGATCGATTCACAATACTTATCGAAATTAACAATTCAGACAAATTATCATCTTTTAGAAATAATTAGTTAGATCCCAATCCCTTGGTGATCTAACCCTTTACTTCAGTTGGAACCCTAATCCCTTAGTAATCCCGCCTGAAAATAAGCATTATGTAGATAAATCCCACGACTGCAATCCATACAAGTCTATCCCTAGAACATGCATGGAGAGTCATATTTATCCCCTTTCAGGATCAGTATTCCAATATTCCTATTGCGAACCCTGATCCCCAGAATATCATTCCCTATTAGGTTGATCAGATCTAACAGAAATAATATCAATACGCGCAAGATAAAGATGAAATATATTAAAATCAATACATATAATGATTCAATCCTTGTAACAATTGTTCACAAAGGGATCATGCCCCTGACTACAGAAATAGATCTAGCCAATCAACATCATGATCGCTGATCTGATTTCAACATCAATTGAAAATGAAAATAAAAGAAGATTACAAGAACGGAATGACGAACGCGAAGAACGCCTTCCTCCTTCAGCCGGATCTGCTTCTCTAGGTTTTGTGGTCTATTCTGATGTGTCCTTGCCTTCAAAGGTTGAGTCTCTTTTTATAAGAGACTTTGACCTAATTTGTGAATTTTGAATTCCCATCCTTTCGCGCCTCCCACGCTGACAGCGCCACTCCCGCGCTGTCAGCGTGGGAGTTTCTGCCAATTCCTGCTCTCCCGCGCTGATGGCGCGGATCTCGCGCTCTCAGCGCGGGACCTTCTGCCAATTTTTCTCCTCCCACGCTCAGAGCGCCATCCCCGCGCTGTGAGCGTGGGAACCTAGGTCTCTTTTGCAATGTTTTTGCCTTCTTTTGTGCATATTCCTTGATATTCAGACTTTGGATGTTTTTACTCTTTTTCTCTGCCTTTCTTGCATTGATTGAGTCATTTTCTTCTTCTTTTTGTCTTGTAATTTCCTATATGCTGATCGCATATCAAATAATTCCCAGATTTGAACTTTACTGTCCCTAGCAATGTACAAGACTAAATCCAGGAAACAGATTAATCCAACATAACATTGTACAGCCAACAGATTATCACACTAAGCATGCTTGAATCAATGCGAAGAATTTTTAACAATGCCTTTCATGAAAAGATTAGAATCTAGTTTGCACACCCCTCACCCAGATAATCAAGTAATGCTCAATACTCAAGTGTTTGGGGAAATGACAATCACTCAATCTATCACAGCAACAACATTATCATAAACTTGCTCATATTCTCAAGTTCCTAAAGATGAGGAACATTAACACATGCACAATTGATCAAAAGGACTTCATAGGTTGTAACTTGGCCAGGCTAAAGGGTAGGATTTTATGGATAGTAGCTCAAGCAACAATGAGATTGAAAAATTGATAGTATTTCATTTTTAACACCTTCAACTCATTTGTTTTGCTCCACTAATATTCCCACAGAATTTCGGGAATTAATTCCTTCAGTCACATTTTCTTTATATTCACCCTTTTCCTTTTGCTTTTTCCTTTTATTTTAAGGGCACAATTCAGTCGCCTTTTACATTGACCTCTGTGGAGCTTACCTCAATTTCTTTGTTCTATTTCAAAAACATCAGTGATTCAATCTCAATTAAGGTAAGACAATAGGAATATGGCTAAGCAATCAACAGGAATTATGAACAAAAGACTCAGGCTCAAAGGGGTTAGCAATGGAAAAATTTATTTATGTAGGTTATTTGGCCATGGTTAACAGAATAAAATTTTTCCTTAATCATTTCAATCATAGCATGCATCTCAGAGAAACAGAGCAAGTTCTAGAATGTTATCAAACTGAAGTCTCTCAGAATAAGTGTTTGGGCACAAAAACTCACTAGCTATGATGTCAAACTAGATTTCCAAAATAATCATTTAGGCATTTATTAATCATTCAAGCCTAAAAATTCAGACATACTAGTTGAAAGAAATTGCCTATACAATATCATGCTAGCAGTTTATGCATCCAGAATTTAATCAAGCATATTTGAACCTGAGAATTTTTTTCTTTTTTTTCCAATACAAGACTTCCTTTTCATGGTGTATGGTGTAGTTCCACAATATTCATCAACCTTGCAATCTTGCATTCAGCATGTATGCGATAATTCCCAGATTTAGAATGTTGTTGTCCTCAGCAACAAACTAATCTAGATTATAGCGTAGTCTGCCAGATGGAGTACACACATACTTGTTAATATCCAAAGCAAAATAATCAAGAAAATGTAAACCAAATTAAAATTGCAGCAACATTAACTTTGTTCCACCCTGTTTGCAAAATGTAAAACTAAATTGTTTCAAGAAATTAAAAAAAAATGCATTAAATGACACTGGAAGAGTAAACTCAGATGTCATCCATAAACTCATCAGCCTCAAAATCACCGAGGGTATCATCATCTGCAGTAGTGGAAGGCATAGATGGACCCGCCTGTGTACTAGGTGGAACTTGACCCATTAATCCAGCTGTGTCAATTTCCCTATCCAAGCACAGTCTCTCCAACATGCTCATCATGTAGTTGTTCTGAACTAGCAACTGCTGAAGCAACTGAGAGTCAGTAGATGTAGATGGTGCTGAGACTGGGGCAAGTGGTGGAACAGCACCGCCAGATGCTTTCCAGATAGCTTGCCTTCTGGACTCCTTCTGCATTTCATTATACTGATTTTGTGTTAGATTTGCTTTTGTCTTTACATCTCTGGGCTCATCATCTGGTATTTCTACCCCTGCTTGTATGCAAAGCTGCTCAATGAGGGAGCAGTGAGCCAGACTAAAATCTAACCTCCCATGAGTAATGATGTGGACTATTCTATCAGACAGAATAGCCCCAATATGCAGATTGTAATCTCCCGGCAGAGTATATAGCAACACCGCCCTTTCCACATTGACATCACTTAAATTTATAGAAGCTATGATGGTGGAATTGATGAAGGAGTGCCAGAAAATTGCTTCTTCATTGAGGTCCAGCCTATCCAATTTTTCTGGCACCTCTGGCTGTCCTTGTTTGGGTTTCCAGGCAGAATATGGCTGAGTGATGCCTTCCCGAATAGTTGTAGCCAAAGCTGGCATTTCTTCCCTATACAATCCTTCAACAGGCTGCATCCTGTTGAATGTGTATGTAAAGAAACAAGATTGGGTCGCTTCCCAAGAAGTGTTCAGCAACCTCTCTATCTGGAAGGCTGTAAAAGATACTTCTTTCCCCCTTACCCAACTTTTTCTTGTTCTGTCCACTGTGTCCTTGTCAGCATTGGCGCAGAATTCGCGCAATATGGTGCTGCAGCTTGCCCTTGGAAGTTGTACCAACTTGTTCCATTTCCTCCTCTGAATCGTAATGCTCACCGGACAGTCATCCGCCAGGAAACTGCTTATCCTTCGTTCCTGTATTATCTTCTTCCTTAAAAACCAGTTGTGGTACCGGTCTTGGGCTTCCGGATTCAGAAACCGGTTACCATCAAAATCTACCAGAGCAAGGGCTCTTTGTCTTTTGGTGCCAGCTGCACCTGTGGGCTTTTTGGCGACCTTCTTTTGCTGCATCCAGAAAAGTTCCAATACAGATAGCATACAAATATAGACAGCATTAAAATCCACAATAGGAGACAACCAATGACAATTCCCAGATTTATTTCATGCATATGGTAGGTCAACATTTTACTCAGCCCAATCATCTCATTATAGTACATACCAGTAATAATAAGGCAGACCAAAATAGCATTAAATTTCTGACACCAATATTACAGCAAAGACATGGTATGTGTACAAAAATAGAATTGCAACAGTGGCATGTGTACATTTTTACCACACATTCATACTTTAGGTAATTGAATTTTCCTATGAAGTGAATCTTCAAATACCTAGCATGCATTCCTATTTTTGTATAGGCAAAATATTTTAACCATCATCCAATCATCTCATTGTTCATGTGCATTTGGAAGAAAGATAAAAATTTTAACTCAAGCATTTCGTCAAACACTTAGCATGCATCATCCAAAACCCACCATCATCATTCTATCAACCAATAGTATTTCAAATTTAAAAACAAATGGTTGAACACTTACCTTTTCTCCTGCCATTTGAAGAAGTAACAAAAAATCTACCACCTTTTATGTGCAGTGATGAATCCCCAAGTTGTTAGAACCCTAACCCTAACCCTTCAATGGTTGAGGGAGATGTGGTGATGAATGGGGGAACAAAATATGGGGGATGGGTAGTGAGGGAAATGTGTGTGAGTGTGAGAAGGAAAGAAAAATGGAGAGGAAGATGGTGGTGATGAGGGAAGTGGGAGAAGAAAAGAAAATGGGGAGAGGAGAATGAAGAAGAAGAGGGGGAAAGGGAAGAGGGGCTGGCGGCGAGAGAGAGAGGGGGGAGAATGGGGAATTTAGGGTTAGGACCCCCCTTTTAAATCTGGGCGCGACTCCCGCGCTCGCAGCGCCATTCCCGCGCTGGGAGCGCGGTTATCACTGCCCCATTTTCCCTTACCGCGCTGATGGCGCGGATGTCGCGCTCTCAGCGCGGTACTCTCTGTTGGTTTCTGCTGATCCACGCTGCTAGCGTGGGAACCACGCTATCAGCGTGGACTTAACCCCCCCTCTTTTTTTTTTTTAAATAAGAGATATTATTATAAAATATCCACTGGGTTGCCTCCAGCAAGCGCTTGTTTAATGTCACGAGCCTGACTGGAACCATGTTTAATCGGGTGAAGTTAAAGAGACAGAAATTGTCTCTCTATTCACAGGTTCTCCATAGTAAAACTTGAGCCGATTTCCATTTACCTTAAAGGATCTCTCATCATCCAGGGGAGAGATTTCAATGGTACCATATGGAAATATATTTTTCACTATAAAGGGACCAGACCAACGAGATTTAAGTTTTCCTGGAAACAACTTCAATCGAGAGTTGTACAATAATACCTGTTGACCAGGTGCAAACTCTTTGTGCTTGATCCTGCTATCATGCCACAGCTTTGTCTTTTCTTTATAAATTTGTGCACTTTCATAAGCAGTTCTTCTGAACTCATCTAGCTCATTTAGCTGCAATATTCTCTTCTTTTGGGCTCCGGATAGTTCAAAATTTAAAAACCTTGTAGCCCACAAAGCTTTGTGTTCTAACTCCACTGGTAAATGACAAGGTTTGCCATACACCAACTGATAAGGTGACATGCCGATTGGAGTTTTGAATGCAGTTCTGTATGCCCAAAGTGCATCATCAAGCTTTTTGGCCCAATCTTTCCTAGAAATCCCTACTGTCTTTTCTAGGATTCTCTTTATCTCCCTATTGGAGACTTCCACTTGCCCACTAGTTTGAGGATGATATGGTGTGGCTATCCTGTGTCTCACTCCATATTTATCCAACAAACCCTCAAAATGTTTGTTACAAAAGTGAGTACCCCCATCACTAATGATAGCTCGAGGCACTCCAAACCTTGTAAAAATATTTTTCCTTAGAAAATTTACAACCACCTTAGCATCATTAGTGGGAAGAGCAGCAGCTTCTACCCACTTAGAGACATAATCCACAGCCACAAGGATATATTGGTTAGAATAAGAAGATGGAAATGGACCCATAAAATCAATGCCCCAAACATCAAATAGTTCCACCTCTAAAATATTATTCAGAGGCATCTCATCCTTTCGTGAGATATTTCCTGTCCTCTGACATTTATCACATTTTTCTACGCAATCTCTTGCATCCTTAAAAAGTGTTGGCCAGTAGTAACCGCTTTGCAAAACTTTCTGCGCGGTTCTATTGCCCCCAAAATGGCCTCCATAGTTAGAAGAATGGCAATGCCATAAAATCTGGCTCACTTCAAACTCCGGAACACATCTGCGAAGGATCCCATCAGCACATTGGAAATATAGATGTGGATCCTCCCAGAAATATCGCCTTACTTCTCGCAGAAATTTCTTCTGTTGTTGCCTTGTAAGGTTAGGAGGCAACTCTCTTACCACTTTGTAGTTGGCAAAATCTGCGAACCATGGAGGAACAAAGACTGCCATCACCTTCTCATCAGGAAAATAATCATTGATTTCTTTTTCTGAACTATCTTGTAGTTCTTTTGCCTGGATTCTAGAGAGATGATCAGCCACTTTGTTTTCTACTCCAATTTTGTCCCGAATTTCCAAATCAAATTCTTGAAAAAGTAGCATCCACCTTAACAATCGTGGTTTAGCGTCCTGCTTAGTCATCAAAAACTTAATAGCAGAATGGTCAGTAAAAACAACAATTTTAGATCCTAACAAGTAAGGTCTAAATTTGTCCAGTGCATAAACTACTGCAAACATTTATTTCTCAGTTGTTGCATAATTAATCTGAGCATCATTCATGGAGCCTATGTAGCACCGATACCCACACGGGACATGTGACACGATACGACACGACACTCCGACACGTTAATTCTAAAAAATGTTAGATTTCGACACGTTAGGACACGTTTTGATATTAAATAATATTTTTAATTTATGTAGTGTATATTATATTTAATATTCAATAATTTAACAAAGAAATGAATATAAACTTATCATGTTCATAAATTTTGCAAAGAAACATAAGATATCCCAAATATTTATACTAAACTCAATAAAATGGTAATTGTAATCCAGCGAATTTAATAGTTGGAACTAAAAACTCAACACAACGCAACCTTTGAATCTTTTTTTGAATTTCTATAACGCGTGTTGAAGTGTCGGGGAGTGTCGGAGTGTCCGAGAGTGTCGGACACGACACGTCAGTGTTTTTGAAGTGTCGGTGTTTCATAGACTGGAGCTGTAGTAAGCTTTTCTTTTAACACATGGAAGGCCTTTGAATTA